>OX393550.1:4715000-4720000 GCA_947650365.1 Chamaelirium japonicum | reverse complement strand
AAAAATCCGAAGAAAAAAATCCAAATCAACCCGATCAAGTTGTAGCAAATTTAACGGTAAACTATGCATCATAAAAAAAAAAATATTTTTTATGCTAAAAATGCCACTTGGCATGTGTTTTTCTCAAAAAAATTTTGGACAATTGTTGGGAGGGGTGAACCTAAGTTGACAAAGTCTTAACTCCATTTAAAAAGTGCCACGTGACATCCATTTAACCAATGGAGTAGTAAGTAGCCTACTCCATGGAGTAGGCTACTTTACCCCCCCCTCTCTCTCTCTCTCTCTCTCTATATATATATATATATATATATATATATATATATAATCTGTTGAGAATCAATTAAAAAAAAAAAAAGAGCTGTGTGCCGGCGGTGCTCTGATGTAACGCGGCAGTATGATTCAGCCCGGAACTAGATCGCACCTTTGGTGAGCACTTAAGGGTTTATATATGTATATATATATATAGAAATGCTATAATGCGGCATGCGGTAAGGATGGCACCTACCGCATGCCGTCTGATGCACCGCTGCGTGCATACGATGCATGCAGCGCGTGCATCAGACGGCTGCGGTGCAGTGCCGCACGTATCGCATGCCGCAACATAGCATGCCCTATATATATATATATATATATATATATATATATATATATATATATATATATATATTATATATATATATATATATATATATAGAGAGAGAGAGAGAGAGAGAGAGAAATGTTATAATGCGACATGTGGTAAGTGCGGCAACTGTACCGTAGCCGTCTGATGCACTGCTGCGTGCATGTGATGCACGCAGCACGTATATCAGACGGCTGCGGTACAGTGCCGCACGCACCGCATGCCGCAGCATAGCATGCCCATATATATATATATATATATATATATATATATATATATATATATATATATATATATATATATATATATATATATATATATATATATATATATATATATATATATATATATATATATATATATATATATATATATATATATATATATATATATTATATATATATATATATATATACAGTACGGTTCTCTTGCCCGACGTCGGGCATACTTATCTTGCTCGACAAAAAAAATTGAGGGACCTAGAGGTTTTATAATTTGCTAATTTTTGGTCAGGATGATCATTTTGCCATAGATAGGATCTCCACAAAAAATCAGCAAATTATAAAACCTCTAGTCCCTCAAATATGTTATTCAATTTAACGGTTAAAATAGACGATCGATAATGAAGAACACCTTTGAGGGACCTAGAGATTTTATAATTTACTGATTTTTGGTGGAGGCCCTATCTATGGCATGATGATCATCGTCACCAAAAATCAGCAAATTATAAAAGCTCTAGGTCTCTCAAATATTTTTGTCGGGCAAGATAAGCATGCCCGACTTCGGGTAAAAGAACCGTACTGTACACACCACACACACACACACACACACACACACACACACACACACACACACACACACACACACACACACACACACACACACACACACACACACACACACACACACACACACACACACACACACACATATATATATATATATATATATATATATATATATATATATATATATATAGGGGAGGGATACTCTTACTCATGGTCTCTTACTCATATAGTTACCTATGATCCGGGCCGTCCATTAGATCCCAACGTACGGTTCGGATTAGATGGAGAGTTAAAGCAATGGTGTCCACATTAAATGTCCATATTAAAAATCCGTGTTAAAAGCTCGCATTTAATACGGACACTATTGCTTTAACTCCCCATCTAATCCGAACCGTACGTCGGGATCTAATGGTAAGCCCGGATCATAGGTAACTATATGAGTAAGATGCTGTAAGTAAGAGTATCCCTCCTTCCATATATATATACTAGTAATGCCCGTGCCTGTCGGGGCGCAAAAGATTTCGAGGGCGAAGACAATATTTCGAGACAGGTGAAAATATTTCGAGGGTGGCAAAAAAATATTTCGAGAGTAAATAATATTTCGAGGGAGATAACAATATTTTGAGAGTTATAACATTTTTTAAGGAGATAACAGTAGTAATGTTCGTGCCTATTGCCAAAAGCATTCGGCGTGGGATATTTTAGTGCTTGTCCTTCGACGACAAAACCTAGTCGACCACTTTCGATAGCTACAATAGTACTGACATGCACAAAACATTTAGGGGTCCTAAGAATTTTGTGTTGGGGCCTACATTAAGCATTGGTGCTCAATTTGATTGGGACAACATAGCACACCTGCTACCATAATTAGTGATCGTTATCCTACTTATGACGCTCCTCAAGGAGAGGCTGGCAGTTCTGCTCAAGAACGGACAAAGTTCCAAGCAAACAAACATCGTACTGAACACGGGTTTGTTCAAACCCGGTGACTTAGTTTACCTCCCAATCTCTTTCCCTCGCAAACTTCTGAGCACGACTCATGAGTAGCATTGTTCACCTGCAACAAAGCATTGTAAGACTCGATCCAATTCCAAGGTTTTTTTGCTTTTGTGATTATGATTTGATATAAATCACGGTAGCTTCCATGGAATGAAGATTTTTTTTTTTTAGTTTTGTTTAATTGAAAAGCAACGCCACCAAGAAACGATACATGACAGAAGTCACAAATCAGAAACAATATAAAAGTTAAAAATTTCAAGGCAATGTACCCCAGCCAAATCACAATGGATTTGAAAGAGTATTAACAACATCAAGAGAGAATGCTATTCTTGCGTAGTGACTTGAAAAGTATGTTAGTCATAGCGCATCATGAAAAAGATAAAAGACATGATTTTTAACAATCAGAAATCAGCTTGTACTTAAATGAAAGTCTAAAACAACTTTGATGAATTTGTGAAACATCTTTGATGAAGCACCTAGAAAGCCTTTAAAGTTGTGTTCTTCTCCTCGGACTTGCAACTCTCACGAATTGAGCCTATTCCCATATTCTTTCCATTAGACCACCAAGTACCCATGGGATTTACAGCACTTCAGGTTTTGTATGCAGCAGGTACATGCTTTCACCATGAGGATGGGGAAGGTACAGTGGGATTTCTAACTCTTACATGTTGGTTGATCAAATCCCCCAAAAAGTGTCAGATAGTGACTGTGGACATGATGAATAAAATGTGTGAGTCCTGGGTGTACAGGTAGAGGGATGATAAAATGTGGTGTTATGGTACGTTAAACAATATTTTAAAGGTGGCAACAAAACCACCGTGCCTGTCGGCATTACTACACCACCATTGAACACCACCACAACCACCGTTAAACAATACTTGCATAAAAAAAAAACTCTTTTTACCGATTTGAATGACAAAGGATCATGTTGTAGAATCAACAAATATGCAGCTCAATTTCTTCAAAAAAGAGAAATTATGTGAATCAACAGAAATCTCTTGTACCCAAGTCTAAGCTACCAAAGAAAATATTAGAATTAGATTCATTGACAGGCTTTAAACAAAAAAAAAAATGGAATTAGATTCAATGGAAAACCCAACTCAAGATTTGAATTGATGAAGAATTTATTAGAATTAGATTCGTTACCTTGGGTTCAAGATTTCTTCGTTAAGAATCTAGATGTCTAATCCAATCGTCTCCTCTGTCATCAACGACACATAGGCAATAGAATTAGTCTGGGAAAAAAAAAAAGATTTCAAGGGCGAGGACAATATTTTGAGGCAGGTGATAATATTTTAAAGGTGGTAAAAAAATATTTTGAAGGTGCGAGTGGCTTAAGGCCGACGTCGGGGTTGAGTGAGATTTACTGATCACTGGGTGCCTGCGTGTTCATATCTCTTCTCTGCTTCGCTCTACACTTCTCTTCTTTGCTCTACCCAATTGATTCGCTGCAAAGAGAGGGATAAAAAAAACCCTTTCAAAAAGATAGAAAAGATCTTCTCAAAAAAAAAAAAGGAAAACGATGCAGAAGGGGAGCGGCAACGATGGCAGCGCCTGCCGGCCGAGGCTGAGTGCGATTCACCGATCGGCAGCACCTGCTGGCTGGGGCTGAGTACGATTCACCTATCGGCAGTGCCTGCGGGCCACAACTGAGTGCGATTCACCGGTCGGCGTGCCTGTGGGCTGGCCGGGTAAGAGATTGGGAGAGGAGTACCTGCCGACCGGGGCTGAGTGCGATTCACCGATCGGTAGTGCTTGCGGGCCAAGGCTGAGTGCGATTCACCCGTCAACGTGCTTGCGGGCTGGCCGGAGCAAGAGTTTAGTGGAGGGAGCTCTGGATCTAGCCCTCCCCGACTGCTATGAATGGAGATCCGGCCGGTTCCGATTTCAAGGATTTGTGGGAAGAGGGGGTAGGGATTTGAGGCGAGCTCCTCCAGCAACCGCGGCCAGGCCCGACCTTGACTTTCACTGGCAACACCACCAGAGCTCCTCCGGCGAGGTCCAGATCTGGAAGAGGGAGAGAGAGAGAGAGAGAGAGAGAGAGAGAGAGAGAGAGAGAGATCTATAGTGTAAGAGAGGGAATCCGGAAGGGGGTGACCGTAGGACTCCTCGAAGGCGGCGCAGAGGCAACCGATGAGGGCATCGAGGGATCCGAGGGGGTAGGGGAAGGGGTCTGAGGGTCGTAGGAGGAGAGAGAGAGAGAGAGAGAGAGAGAGAGAGAGAGAGAATCGAAGAGAGAAAGAGAGATCTCGTGGGGGAGGGGGAGAGAGAGAGAGAGAGAGAGAGAGAGAGAGAGAGAGAGAGAGAGAGAGAGAGAGAGAGAGAGAGAGAGAGGTCAGTAACCGAGAGCGGTGCAGGGGGGTTCGCAGAGAGGGTAGGGAGGGCCGGGGGTTTAGAAGGAAAGAGGGAGTAATGGCATAGCGGTTCGCAGAGAGGGTAGGGAGGGCCGGGGGTTTAGAAGGAAAGAGGGAGTAATGGCACAGCTGTCTGTCTTATCACCTTCCATTTTAAACCCATGGTATAATCATAGCTATCCATTTAATCCGGACGCACACGATCACTTTTCATTTTTTGAGAGCTGATCGAATCAA